>CP073644.1:31002500-31003556 GCA_018223645.1 Jasminum sambac | reverse complement strand
CAAGCCTAAACCTAAACCTATTTAAGCCTAAACCTACAAGCCTAAACCTAAAGCCCTAAACCCTAAACACAAGCCACTAAACCTAAACCTAAACCTAAACCTAAACCTAAACATAAGCCTAAAGCCTAAACCTAAACCTAAACCTAAACCTAAACCCTAAACCTTCTAAACCCTAAAGCCTAAACACCTAGGCCTAAACCTAAACCTAAACCTAAACCTAAACCCTAAACCTAAACCTAAACCTAAACCTAAGCCTACAACCTAAACCTAAACCTAAACCTAAACCTAAAGCCTAAACCTAAACCTAAACCTAAACCCTAAACCTAAACCTAAACCTAAACCCTAAACCTAAACCTAAACCTAAACCTAAACCCTAAACACTAAACCCTAAACCCTAAAACCTAAACCCTAAACCTAAACCTAAACCTAAACCTAAGCCTAAACCCTAAACCTAAACCTAAACCTAAACCTAAACCCTAAACCTAAAACCTAAACCCTAAACCTAAACCTAAACCTAAACCTAAACCTAAACCCTAAACCTAGGCCTAAGCCTAAACCCTAAAGCCCTAAACCTAAACCTAAAGCCTAAACCTAAACCTAAACCTAAACCCTAAACCTAAACCTAAACCTAAACCTAAACCCTAAACCTAAACCCTAAACCTAAACCTAAACTAAACCTAAACCCTAAACCTAAAACCCTAAACCTAAACCTAAACCTAAACCTAAACCTAAACCTAAACCTAAACCCTAAACCTAAACCTAAACCTAAACCTAAACCTAAACCTAAACCTAAACCTAAACCTAAACCCTAAACCTAAACCTAAACCTAAACCTAAACCCTAAACCTAAACCTAAACCTAAACCTAAACCTAAACCTAAACCTAAACCCTAAACCTAGGCCTAAACCTAAACCTAAAACCTAAACCTAAACCTAGGCCTAAACCTAAACCTAAAGGCCTAGGCCTGAGGCCTAAACCTAGGCCTAAACCTAGGCCTAAACCTAGGCCTAGGCCTAAACCTAGGCCTAAACCTAGGCCTAGGCCTAGGCCTAGGCCT